>PISW01000016.1:792898-824241 GCA_004023785.1 Mungos mungo | reverse complement strand
GAATCTAGAAAAAGGCAACTTAAAAACAGCAAAAAAGCATTGTGTCCTTTTTATTTGGCATTACTCCAATCCCCTCCCTGGCTCAGTGATGATCTTTAAGTCAACAGTCTGAATTTAGAGTATGGTACCCTGGTCCTTGGGTTCTACTGGGGTTACCCAAGGGTCTGACCTGGGGTATTAGTTTTTCCTACACCTGACCCAGAAAACTCAGCACAGAAAATCGATGGATATTCTCAAAACATTATAAGGCAAATGAACAAGCTCAGTTGCGGGGGGTGGGGGTGGGGGTACAATTAGGGCCAAAAAATAAGGCACTCAAGCTTGGGAAGGAAAGCTGGAAAGAGCTTATCTTTAAGAAATTAGCCATTCAAAGTATCTACATATACGGGGAAATTCAGAAAAACCACAGGCTGGCCCAGAGCAGAATGCATGTTCAAATAAAAGGCCTGAGAGGACTCTAAGTTTTTGCCTCCTGCTCAACTCTAGGCTTAATACAAACAGGAAATGAAGGCTAAGGCAGAGCCCCAAATAAGTACTGAATAACTGCCCCAGAACAGAACTAATCTGAAAAACTGGGAGAGTTTGTTTGGCTCCTGGCATTCAAGTAATCCTTTGTAAAAACACTAGCTGAACACAAGGCATAGCTGAACACAAGAACAGAAACTACAGAGACCACATATGATAGAGAATACTGACTTTTCAAAAGACATCAGAAAAGTCAACTCAACAACAAAACCAGCTATGGCCTACAGCATATAACAAAATACACTTTGAAGAGTAGGAACAATCATATACCAAGTGTTCAAGAGATACCTGGGTGGCTGAGTTGGTTTACTGTTAAACTTCAGCTCAGGTCCTGATCTTGCAGGTTGTGGGTCAAGGCCATTTTGAGCCCTATTCTGACAGCTCAGAGCCTGGAACCTGCATTTGATTCTATATCTCCCTCTCTTGCTTTGTCTTCCCCCACTCATGCTCTGTATCTCTCTCTCAAAAATAAATAAACTTGAAAAAGCGCCCCATATTATCAAAATCAAAATGCACTGTTTTTATTACAAAATTTAAATCATGAAAACAATCAAGACATTATAGACTACAGAAGAGATTAACAGAAACTGCCTCTGAGGAAGCAGACAAGTCACTTATAGACAGACTTTAAATCAATTGTCTTACATATACTCACAGCACTAAAGCAAACTATGGACAAAGAGCTAAAAGAAACCAAGAGAACAATGTATATATAAAAGAAAAGAATATCATTAAAGAGAAAAAAAATTTTTTTAATCCACAGACATTCTCATGCTGAAATGTACCACAGTTGAAATTAAAACTTACTAGAGGTTCAAATTCTATATATGAGGAAACAAAAGAAAGAATCAGGGAACTGAGATTTAGGTTAATTGAAATGATCTAGTCTGGAGAATGAAAAGAAGAAAATAGAAAGAAAAAAAAAAGCCTTAGAGGAAATAAAGGACAGGGAGAAGAAAGAAAGGGCAGAAAGAATACTTGAAGAAATAATGGTCAAATATCTGCAAAAGGTGATAAACTGCATACATCTGTATCCTCAAGAAGCTTAAAAAACTCCAAAAAGGATAAATACAGAGAGATCTAGGCTGGGACATATTATAGTCAAATTGCCAAAAGCTAAGGACAAATATACAATCTTGAAAGTAGCAAGAAAGAATCAAATTACATATAGGGGATCTTCAATGGGCTTACCAGATTTTTTATCAAAAACTATGTCACCAAAAGGGAATGAAACAGCATTATGAAAGTGCTGAAAGAAAATGTTAACCAAAAATTCTATATCCTGCAAAACTATCCTTCAAAATAGTGAGAGAGACTAAAACTTCCCAAAATTAACAAAGCCTAAAAGATCATAACAAGGGGATGTGGCCTCCAGGAAATGTTAAAGGGACTCCTTTAGGATGAAGTAAAAGTACAGTAGTAACTTGAACTCAGGTTAAAAAAATAACTCTAATGAAAGTAACTACATAGTTAAATATGAGAGTCAGAATTATTTTATGTTTGGTTTGGAATGTCTCTCTATATTTCTTATATAATTTAAAAGCCAAATGCAGGAAGAAATAATTAAGTCTATGTTAAAGGGTGCATAATGTATAAAAGATGTAGTCTTTTAAACCAATATGAGGGAGGCCAAAGACATATAAAAGTAGAGTTTAATGTAATATACTGATGTTGAGTTTGCATCAATTCAAAATAATTTGTTATAAATTTAATATATGTATAGTAATAACCAAGGTAACTATACATTTTTTAATCCAAAATAGTAAAGCACAAAAATCAATTAAAAACAAAAGAAGGCAGTGTTCAAGGACCTGAGAAACACAGAAGATAAAATACATAAAGAAAATAAATGGTAAAATGGGAGAAGTAATTCCTATATTGCAATTACTTTAAATGTAAGTGAATTAAACTCTACGCAAATTCATAGAACAGCAGAATTGACTTTTTAAAAAGGCTGTATTTACTTTAGATGCAAAGACAAAAATAGGTTGAGGGTGAATGGATGGATAAAGATATTCCATAGAAACAGTAATCAAAAGAGAGCAAAGATGGCTATGCTACTATCACAAAAAATAAACTATGTCAAAAATTGTTGAGGCAAATAAAGACATTATATATTGAAAACTGTTATACCCAAAAGTTATAAAGAGAATAGTGATACCCAAGCCTAACAGCAAAATCACAAATTATATGAATTAAATGTCAACAGTAATAAAGGAAGAAACAGGTCTTCAAAGGTAATTAGAGATTTCAATAGCCCACTTTCAAGAATGTATACAGCATTTAGACTAAAGATTAATAAGAAAATAAAGAACATGAACAACACTATTAATAAGGAGACATTTTATATGTGTGTGTTATATAAATATTAAGTATATAAATATATTCATATTCTTTTCAATATATTATTTTCAAGCACATGAAATATTCTCCAAGATACACCATACTTTAGACCACAAAACGAGTCTCAATAAATTTTTAAATATTGAACTCATTCAAAGCGTCTGCTGTGAATGCAGTGCAATGAAACTAGAAATAAACAGCAATGAGAAAACTAGAAAATTCCCCTATATAAGGAAATTAAACAACACACTCTTAAGAAGAAATATTTCAAGGAAGAAATCACAAGGGAAATTAGAAAATACTTTGGACGAAATGAAAATGAGAATACAACATACCGATACTTAATGGGATGGAGTGAAAACATTTCTCGAAAGGATATTTATAGCTATAAACATCTCCATTAAAAAAGAAAGAAGTCAAATCAGTAACCTAACTTTACATATAAAGAATTGGGGGAGGGGAGTCAAACAATGGAGAGAATCAACAAAATAAATAGTTGTTCCTTTAAAAAGATGAAGAAAATTGACAAACCTTTGTCTTACAAAGAAAAAAAAACATGCAGATAATTTCAGATATGAAACTGGGAGCATTACTAAAACAATTTTAAAAATTGAAAACAATTGTGAGAGAATACAATGGACAATTGATTGTATGCCAACAAATTAGATAACCTGATAAAATGAGCACATTTCTAGAAACATGCAAACTACCATAATGACTCAAAAAGAAATCAAAAACTCCATATACCTCTAAAACAAGTAAAGAAACTGAATCATTAAGAAAAATGTCCGGATAAAAAAAATTTACAGAAGCAGATGACTTCCCTTGTGAATTCTAAAAAACATTTAAAAAATTAACATCCAGGCTTCTCAAACTCTTCAAACACCAGGAGAGAATACTTATTGATTCACTCTATAAACGTAGAATTATCCTGATCCAAATCCAGATTGACAATATAAGAAAGGACAATTTATTAATATTCCTTAGACATATAGTTGTAAAAGTACTCAATCTAATTCCATCAGGACATGGCAAAATTTTTTCAATTAACAATTCAAATGTGTTAGCATATCAAAAGGATTATGCATTGTTAATGAGAGGGATTTACCCCAGGAATAGAAGGGTAGCTAAGCAAAACAAGAACAACCAAGTAACAACACATAATAGAGAAAAAGGAAGAGAGAGAAACACATAATCATCTGAATTGATGTTAAAATGCATTTGACAAAATCCATGGCTCTTTGTTTATGAAAACATTAAAAAAAAAAAAAAAACCCATCCAGGAATAGCAAGAGACTTCCTCAACATGAAATAGGTCATCTAAGAAAATCCCAGAGCTAAGGCAATAGTCAATGGTGAAAGACTGAAAGCTTTAGCCCTCTGACACAAATGAGAAAAGAATGTTCATTATCACCGCTGCTATTCAACACTGTACTAGAATCCAGCCAGAATAATTACTCGAGATAAAGAAATAAAAGAGAGTGAATTTAGAGATAGGAAAAAAAACTATATTCACAGATAAGCCCAAAGAATCTTTAAAAAACCTACCAGAGCTAATAACTAAATTCAGCACAGTTATAGGGTACATAACATTTAACAATCAGTTATATTTGTATACACGAGCATAGAATAATGTAAAGGAAAAATTAAAAAGGATATTAAGTAATCAATTCTATTTACTGTAACAAGGAAAAGAATCAAATACTTGGAAATAAATTTTGCCAAAGAGTTAAAGATTTGTACATTTAAAACTACAAAGTATTTCTGAAAGAAATCAAAGACATAACTAGAAGGACAATTTGTGTTTGTCACTTGGAAAACCAATACTTCTAAGATGGCAATATTACCCAAAGTGATCCACAGATTCAACACAATCACTATCAAAACTCCAACTCTTTATTTTTGCAGAAATGGAAAAGCCAATCCTTAAATTCATATGGGATTGTAAAGGTCTTTGAAAAGTCAAACAATATTAAAAAAAGTTTCTCATTTCAGAACTTACTCCTAAGCTACAGGATCCATAACAGTGTGATATGGGCATAAACATAGACACATAAAACAATGAAAATTGCACATCCTTAGGTAATTTGATATTATCTGTAATCAATGATAATCAACAGAGGTGAAAAACATGGTGGAGATAAAAGAGTCTCTCCAACAAATGAAATTTGTTATGTAAAAGAGGAGGTTGAATTCCCCACCTCATACCATATGCTAAAATTAACTCAAAACCAATCATTCATCTGAGAGATAATCTAAAACCATAACTCCCTTAAAAAAATAACGATAACTCCTCATGACTTGGATTTAGCAGTAGATTCTTGGATATAATACTAAAAAGCATGAGAAACAATCCAATAAACTGACTCCATCACAATTAAGAACTTTGTTCATAAAAGGACAGTATCAAAAAAGTGAAAATCTACAGAATAGCAGAAAAGATGTGAAAATAATATATCTGGCAACAGATTATAACCAGAATGCAGAACTTGTACAACTCAACAACAGTAAATCTAACAATCCAGTTAAAACACTGGCAAAGGACGTGAATAGACATTTCTTCAAAGAAGGTATATGAATGGCCAATAAGCACACGAGAGGATGTTCAACATCACTAATCATTATAAAAATGCAAATCAAAACCAAATGAGATACCACTTCACATCTCCTAGATGACTGTCATTAGCAAAAAAAAAAAAAAAAAAAAAAAAAAGGAAAATAAGTGTTGCTGAGAATATGAAGAAGCTAGAACACGTGTATGGCTGTTGGGAATGGAAGATGGTTTAATTGCTATGGAAAATAGTTTGTGGTTCCTCCTTCTAATAATTAAACAGAGAACTAGCATATGATCCTATAATTCTATTCTTAGTTATATACACCTAAAAATGGAAAAGTCAGACTCAATAAATACATGTATACAAGTGTTGATAATTGCACTATTCCCAATAGCCAAACAGCAAAAGTAACCGAAATTTCTACCAGTGGATACATGGATGAACAAATTGTGGTACACACATATCATGAAATATTATTCAGCCATAAAAAAGGGAATTGCTAATATCTGACACTGTGGGTGAATCTCTAGAAGATTATGTTAAGTAAAAAAGTCAGACATTACATATTTTTTGGTCACACTCACTTGAAATAGTCACGATATGTAAATCTCTAGAGACCAAGAGCAAATTGGTGTTTGGGAAGAGATAAAAGAGGAAAATGGGGAGTAACTGCTTACTGGATGTAAGGTTTCCTTTCGGGATGATACAAATATTTTGCAATTTGATAGAAGCAGTGGTGGCATACACTGTGAATGTAGTAAATGTCATTCATAGTAAATGGATCATTCACTGTATTTTTTAAATTTTTATTTATTTATTTTGAGAAAGAGAGTGAGCGGGGGTGGGGCAGAGAGAGAGAAAGAGAGAGATTCCCAAGCAGGCTCTGTGCTATCAGTGCAGGGCCCAACATGAGGCTTGATCCCAAGAACTGTGAGATCATGACCTGAGCTCAAATCAAGAGTCAGACACTAACTACCCACCCACGTGTCTGGATTGTTCACTATGAAATTGATAGTTTCAGGGCCGTCTGGGTGGCTCAGTTGGTTGAACCTCCCCTTCAGCTCAGCTCATGATCTCACTGCCCATGAGTCTGATCATCATGTCAGGCTCTGTGCTGACAGCTCAGAGCTTGGATCCTGCTTCAAATTCTGAGACTCCTTCTCTCTCTGCCCTTCCCCCACTCACACTCTGTCTCTCTCTCTCTCTCTCTCTTGCTCACTCTCTCTCACTCTCTCTCAAACATGAATAAACATCAAAGAAAATTTTTTTAATTTATACTTTCAAATGAGAATTAGATTTTTTTCCCAGCAGTCTCCATGCCCAGTGTGGGGCTTAAACTCACAACCCTGAAATCAAGTCACCTGCTCTACTGAGTCTGCCAGATGCCCACAGAATTGCATTTTAAAAAAATTAAAATTGTTCTCAGCACCAAACTTGGAGTCAGAGAATAAGGATAATGAATGTGACTGGGAGAGATAAGGTAATTGGAGCAACTCTAATTCCTAAGTGTTGAATTACAATCTGTATAAAACAAGTATTCTTACGGGCTTGTCCCCCTAACATCACATAATCACAGGTGATGTCCCAGGGGAAGCCAGGGGAGCTGTGAATCTAGGATCACAGATCTTCTATGCCATAGGCAAAGTGAAAATTGTAATGCACAGATTTAAGGAAGAGTCTTTTGTATAAAGATATTTTCCATATCTCCTTTTAAGGATTCTAGTTTTTCTAGCTTTTACTCAAATGGACTTTACACTTAGAATGATTTTAGAACAAGAGAAATATTGGTGAAAACAGGTTAAAGCAATGAATATTCACTGAAATTGTTCCAACTAAATTTTCATTTTTATGAACAAAGGCATAAATTGGGATATTATTAAGTTTAAAACGCTATTATTTAATTACGGTTTTTTATTTGGCTGTTTGTTTTGTTTATTGTTTTGACAGACAAAGTCTCCTCTTACACCTAATGAATGAACTCTAGGATGGGAGATCTTAAGTTACAGTTCTAACACAAAGAACTGAATGATAAATTCCCTGGTAAGTAATTGCATTATTAAAATACCCATTTCTACAAACACATGGGGCAAATTATGGTAAAGCTTTCTTCTTTTTTCTCCCAGGTGGACAGATAAGCAGTTGAATCCAACTCCCTTTTTTTAAAGAAACTCTGCTTCTGAAAGATCAGGATGCCCTGTTCCCCCCATTTTTAGAGGCCAGGCTATCATATTTCTAAAATTTATATCTCAAAGAAAAAATACAACAAAACATTTAAAGCTGTACAGTGACATATAAATAATTGTTACACAATGTGGTTTAGACAAGAAAGTGAGCACTTATATCTTATCATGAATATTTGAGATTCCAATAAAATATAGTCACTTAAAAAGAAATTTATACAGAATTAACATGCATAATTTTCAACTGCTCACTTCTGCCACTCCCTTCCCACTTACCCCGTGTCTACCCCCACTTATCCCTTCTCTGCAGGGCATTCCCTTTAAGGCAGGTACAGAATCAATTCACTGATTTTTTTAAAAGTTTAATTTATTTCTGAGACATAGAGAGACAGAACATGAGTGGGGTAGGGGCAGAGAGAGAGACATAACCTGAAGCAGACTCCAGGCTATGAGCAGTTAGCACAGAGCCTGATGCGGGGCTCGAACCCACAAACTGTGAGATCATGACCTGAGCTGAAGTCAGTCACTTAACCTGCTGAGCCACCCAGATGCCCCTCAATTCACTTATAAAAAAATATCAGGGGCAGAATAAAGCAAAACTCATTTTTCTCTTTTCTGGTGTGCTTCTTTACTATACTTGCCAATGGTGCAATCATCTATCTTAAGCTGTATTTCAAAGGTTAAGACACCAGTGAGAGCTGGGGATAAGTGATCCAGCTTTTCCATGCTCCATTTCTGTGAGAGACAGTTTACTTTAACTTGTAAGACTCTGAATAATGTAAAAGAGGCTAAATTAATCATATCTATTTCACATTAGGAGTGTGAGGATAAATAAAATAGTACGTGCAAAGCACTTAGCACAATATCCCGCTTGTAACAAGGAGATAATAAATGTAGCTTATTAAAACAGATTCTCTTCTGACTGATAAAATTGAACACATCATAATGTAAACTAAATCCATTATTTATCTGATTAGACAGTAGAAAAAATGAGACTAAGAAATCAAATTTGACTTAAAAAGAGAAATCTAACCATAAAGCAAAGACAAAAAAGTATAACTACTCTTACTTTATTAATGACAGAGAAAAGTATTTTTCATTCAGCATCACAGATAAATCCATTAAGAAAGCAACAATAACCCATGTTATCCAGGGGGAAACTGCTAGAATCTGTCATTGTTTTGTCTCTGGCAGCCTGATTATGCCTGGGTAATACCATATTTAAATGGGTTCATCTGTGCTGTTCTTGGAAAAACAAGCAGAGACAATTTAGCTTATGACTATCAACACAACATATCTCCTTTTTTTTTAATTCAACAAAATAAAATAAACAATTTGCATCTTGGTTGATGTTGATGTTTACAAGTGAGTAATGCAGATCTTAAAATCTGTAAAACATTATTTCCCTCTCATAAAAGCATAATGGGATAGTTTAATTGTTGCTTTGACATTTTAAAACACAGGTCAGATCCATAAATGACACCTTTTAAATTGCAGCTGCCAAGAGATTGCTTGCAACATAATATGACATGACATTTTAACTAACTATAACCAGGAGCGATTATTTTGGTAGAACATAATAGTAATGAGAATAAATTCATTTTGAGTTTTTGCATAACAATAATTAATCAGCTGTCAGCATTCCAATAAAATACTTAATTTTATCAAATGTTTTCTAGAAAATTATTTTTTTTTTTTGTAAATACGAACAGATTAAGCCTCTGAAGACTTTCTTCTTGAAATCGTTCTAAAAAAAAACAACACCTGCAGGGGGGCCTTGGTGACTCAGTTGGTCAAGTGACCAACTTTGGCCCAGGTCATAATCTCATAGTTTATGGGTTCGAGCCTCATGTTGGGCTCTGTGCTGAAAGCTCAGAGTCTGGAGCCTGTTTCGGGTTCTGTGCCTCCCTCTCTCTCTGCCCTTCTCCAACATATTCTCTGTCTCTCTCTCTCGGTCTCAAAAATAAACATTAAAATTAAAAAAAAAAAAAAAAAACCCTGCAGTGTAAGACAACAGGAAGAAAGAATTCTTTACCTTAAAGTCTTATCACCCTATCAAGGAAAAGGCATGAACTCAGCAGTATGAACTGAAGGTCAAAGTAATCACCTGCTCTGCTATACTTTCTCCACAAACTAGGCATCTAAGTCAAATTCTCCTGGCCTTAGCCCTATTACCTAGAAAACTGCACTTTCTCCAAATTGGTGTCTGATGAGGAATAAAGGAGAGGATTATGCACTCTCTTGGAAAAATACAGGTAAGTTGGCATTTGTTCAAAGACGAGTATGCATCCTTAATGGTTAGCTTCTAGATTTTGTTTTACTTTTCTGAATAAGGTTCCCTCCACTTCCTAAATCTTGGCGATAGTAAACTATTTGAGCGTAACTTCATGGATCAAATCCTTACCTGACATAAAGATTTACCTAACTATTAACATCACAGTGGCAATCTCAACACGTACAAATTCTTTCCCAACATGGCATCTGAGCCTGGTGTAAAATCCTTACTATTAGAGGATTATATATACTATTAGAGGATTATATATTATATATTTCACTTCTAGAAGTGAAAATGAAGGCATATCTTTATGGTTCTAGATGATTCCTATTAAATTCTTGTTTAACTGAGATCAAGTAGAGTCATGATGGCTTATATATGAATGCCGATGGTTTATATGTTAATGCTCATTTTATGGTTTTTTAAATTTTTATGGTTTTATTTATTTTTGAGAGACAGCACGAGCAGGGGAAGATCAGAGAGACAGAGATACAGAATCTGAAGCAGGCTCCAGGCTCTGAGCTAGCTGTCAGCACAAAGCCCGATGCGGGGCTCGAACCCACAAACCGTGAGATGGTGACCTGAGCTGAAGTCAGACACTCAACCGACTGAGCCACCCAGGTGCTCCATTTTCCTTTGTTTTGACAGACCTGCAAAGACCAGACAAGGAAAGCTCACCTAAAGAGGGTACTATAGGAATGGGAAATTGGCTAATGAGCTATAGCTAATGATGAAAACATGATTTCAGTGCCTTACAAATGTTGTTTTTAGTCAGCCATGACAGTAAATTAAGCCAATGACCCTGTTTTGACACTGACTGATTCCAGATACCAAAGGGCAACAGGCCACTGTGGTTGAAAAATTGGTAGATTATATACAGTCAACCTTGGTGGCTATCTCAATATGGCAACCAAGTTGAAAGCTTGAAGAATATTCTCCAGTAAACACATTTTAACTCATAAAATGTGTCTCCTTTCAAAACTGGTCATAGTGGGTAACTATACTTTGCATGAAATATTTCTGGATAATGGTCAATGTCATTCTACATATTCAATATAAATATGAGAGTGCAAAGTACATGCATAGCTACATAAGACTGTTTTCCACAACGTCAAGCATGAATGTGCACTCATATATTTATAGAATATAAGTATTGATCTTACGATTACATATTCGGAAAATAAACATGGGTGCTCTTTTCTTTAAACTAATTCAATACAAACAAAAAATTTTGTAGGTTTCATCAATGCATCTAAATAAGTCTGCCCTTTAAGCAGAAAAAAAAGAAGTGAATAATTTGCTCATTCCAAAAATAGTTACTTATTAAAGAAATACTTGAATGGTTAACCCACTCTTCAAAATAATTAGGACTTCTCTTCACCAGGCAGGGAAGTTGCTGACAAGCTTGGAAATTAAGACACCTGTGTCAAATTACTTCTGTAATAAAATTTGCAATCAAACCAAAATTACAATGAACATGTGTTTCTCTGGTTATAAGCTTGCATTCCTTAGCACTTACCTCCAAAATGTGATGCTATTTTGAGCAAAACAATTTCTAAATCATTTCTTAGACTAGATAACTTTTTGTAGGCTTCCTTCCCTCCCCACCCCCCCAAAATTAAATATTTTTTCAAAGTAGAAGAGGCTTAATGTGAGAGTTTCCCAGATTTAATCTGTTCCTACATTTGTCACCACTTAAGCCACCATTATTTCTGTTTGGTTACTCATATTATTTTATTAGATCATAGATATATGAGCTATAATAAACCTCAAAAGATCACTTCACAGTCTGGTGAACCAAACACATGAGGTCAAATGAGGTAAGTGATATACAGTTATAAAAGGCATATGGATTTCTGACCCCCCAATACTCTTATTGTAAGGAATGTTCTAGAGTCAGCCCTTAGTTATCGAGGTTTAGTTTTTTGCTGAATAGTTTCTGCATCAACAGTTTCCCCTCATGACATGGATTCCCCTTCCTGGTTAAAAGCCTCCATCTACCTGAGTAGTTTTCTCCGGAAAGCTTGCCTCACAGACTATTGGTGAACAAAGGGAACAACAGAAGTGGGTGTTGTATATGATCTTTCTAGTTGGATGTTTTCCTTTGTGGGTCTATTCTAGGACAGCAGAGGGGTCTCAAACCTGAAGTCAGAAGAGGAAAGACATGGGGTAATTAGAGCACTAGAGTCTGACCACAGACATGCTCAGGCACACACACTCGTGTGGAATCCAGGTCTCCACTAGTGGTCTCAAAGCACATTCTAGTCCTCAGAACCAGACATTAAACAAACTCAGGTGGTTTTGTTTTTCCTGTCTCATGAGGGAAGCAAGACTACATAACTTCTAAGAGCACTTCCAGGCTTTGGACTCACATCGCAGACCACAGACTATTAGTCCTCTGGCCTTATATTTCACTGTTGTTCAGTTTGAGCCCACCATGAAAAACATCTAACTAGGCTGGTATTTACTTGTTCATAACTCAAGTAAATTCCTAACCACTCTGACTACCCCTACCTACTTCTTCAGTTTCTATGATTTCCAAGGTCTCTGGTGGCCCTGAGTTTACAGAGACTGGGTAACAGAGATTAACCATTTCCTGTAGCAAAACTTTTTCCACTCCAGCACCCTGACTCTTCTTTTCTATCATTATATTCTTGACAAAAATCATGGTAAAACCCAAAGACATTTGAACATATGATTAAGCTCATATGAAATTAAGTCTTTGGGCTGAGGGTGTGTGGATGTTGTGTGTTGTGTAGTTAGGGAAAAGGGGGACTGAAGGTGAGGGATATACAGCAGGAGAGAGGAAGGCCAACTGCCCACAGCACCCAGAATGCAGTACAAACTCCATAATAATTTATTGATTAATGAATAAATGAATGAAAACACAGACCACTGAAAGGCTGATCCAGATTAAATATTTAGTCCCTTTCCATGTGCCATAATTTAAAATTGAAATCACAGAAGATCTATATTCCGGAGAGACTTTTATTTTTTCTTAGAAATCTCCCCCATGTAACAGTGTTTGGCATCATGTCTGGTGGTAAGTACTGAATAACAGCAACAGTAAGAGGAATAGCAACAGTGGTGCTAGATACTATTCTAAACACTTGAATTATATTATTTCATCTCTGCCTCATAATAACATAATGACATTGTAAAGTTGACCCTATATATTGTACCCATAATACAGATGATTGTAATGACAGACAAGGTTAAATAACTGGCCAACTTCACAAAACTAGGAGCCAGAACTCAAACCAAGGTGTGTCTGGCTCAGAGCCCTTGCTTTAATAAAGAATTATACATGACAAAGTGATTCCAACCATACTCTCTTTATACTGAACAACATGGAAAAGGTTGGGTAGAGGAAGTTTAATTTAGCCAGTGACCAACCCAATAGGGTCTTCCTTATACCAAACATTCAAAGACCCCAAAGTACCACTACACCCTCAGAGAGTAGTAAGAAAATCTGAGAAAATGAATCACTGAGAAAAAGCATACTAAAATCAGATGGAAGAAGGTTCAAGAGAAACTCAGAGGCATCAGGGCACCAATTTCTTCATCTGGATAAGAGTCCCCAGTAGAAGCCAGTACGCTCAAATCATTCATTTTTTAATAATTACATTAAAATTCTTATGCTTAAGTGAAACAGGATGTCTAACTTAAGCTTATTTTCATTTAACAAAGATTCTTGGCATTCCACAACAACACGGAGCCATTACATTGTTCAATTACATCGTATTGCAGATGTACAAGTAAGGCAAATAAGACAGTTTCTGAAGAGAACTCTGGATAAGCCAGCTCTTATTAAGGATTTTTCTCTTTTTCCCTTTCTCTCTCTCTCCCTCCCTCCTCCTCTTCCTCTCTCTCAGTTGCTTCCTTCCTTCCTTTCTCTTGCTTTCTTTCCCTATTTTCCCCTACCAATTCCCTTGTTTCTTTTTCAATTTCTTCATATGTTAAATAATAATCGCAAACTATTTTTTGGAATTTATATTTCAGGGCCAATATTTTTACAACGATGTTATGTTTCACAAAGTACCATATTGGAATAATTGATAGTTATTTGTATAATTAGTCACCATAATTAGTTGACTAAATAACTCTAAAAGAGAGCTATTATTGTTAATCACATCTTGTACATGGGGAAAGAAGCCCAACATGTTGAAAGGCTTGTAAATAACAAAACGGGGGTAAGAAATGAAGTGTAAATACATAATATTCAACAATGCACTATAACTTCATTAGTTTTGGACTAGCTCAATCCTACCCCAGAAAATGACTATTCTCCATAATCTTGAGCAATATATGGGTGTCCAGTGTTTGAGGAAGCTAGGTGGGTGTGTGTAGGAGCATACCAAAAGGATTTGGTCCTGGAAGACATTTTGAGGAGTTTTAAAAGTCAGCAGCCTTTCTCTATCTTCCAATATCAGCACCTACTGAAGAGCAGTAACACTTCTGGGTGCTGAAATAATCCCCAAAGAGGAATTATGCCTACTGATAATTTATATGTTAGTGTTAAACTCTTTAATCTAAAGGACACAATTTAAAGATCACTGCAAGGGCAATTTGGCAATGTTCTTTAGACGAGGGGAAACTGGGAATATTAAACTACAAGGAAAGAAAGAACAGGAGAAAAGAAGCACTTAGGAGCTTAGCTCATTCTCTTGTGATCAAACCCTCATTGTCTCTCACATCCTCCCTCACCACCATCATTACAGTTGAGGCATCACCTACATCTGGCAATTTCCAGACTCCACTCCCTCATCTTCAACCCACAATAGAAGTCAAATGTCCCTGGTATTTACGAACGGACAAGCATACGTCTCTAAGTAGTACTGGAGGCCAAAAATCTCCTTGGCATTCTCAATGTATATATTTTACATTTCAGTTTCCCAAAAATATCTTGCATGATATTTGAACCACAAAATTACTGTGCCGTTTGCAGAATGTCTGGCTATGCATTTTTTTATTCCAACCAATTCTAATGTGTCTTAAGATACCACATATGGCTACCCTCTTAAGGCATTTGAATGTGAAATTATCATCCACAATACCATCATAAGAGAGGAATAAAGACGGATTACCTGGGGTTAAGAGGATGACTGACATAGTGATGAGTGAGCATACAACTAAAATCACCAGCAAGGCAATAGCAATTCCCTTCCAGTTTCTCTGTGGAGGGCTGTTACTTCCCAGTTCCTACCGAGATAGAAAAAATAAAAAAGGTTCATAATTATACATGCTCCAAAAGAAATGTATTCATAAAGGAATAATTCACTGCATGGTACAATCACAGTTTGAAAGCTGATTAGGATCCTTTTCTTCTTCGGTAGCTCCTTTAATTATTCAAAGGTGCATATATTATAAATGGCTATCTTTGGGGGGGTGGTAATCTTATTTCTCTAAGAGTTAAACCAACAGAGTTTTATGCCTGCTGTCCACAATGTAGATGGTGTTAAAATGCACTGACTACAAACACTAGGACAATAACCAAAGTACTCTGCAAAATAATTATGAAAATAAAGCACACCCACTTACATTTTTTCTTACTACAATGGAACTTACAATAAAGACTTAGATACAAATATTTCCCAAGCACTGTAGACTACTTGTCTCACTGGATAGTGGGGAAAAAGATTAGAGATGGGAAAAATCATTCAGAATGCCCCATGCTGCAGAGCAGGGCACATCTGTCAGCACAACAGGTCTTGTTTTAAACAGCTCCCCCACCACTCATAAAACTCAACAGGTTGTAGTAACTAAATTAAATGAGTGCTCCTAGCTCAACGGTTGATAGCATCCTCTCCCTAGGCAGCATGCCTATATTGGCAAGGAGGAGAGATTGATGGCGAAGGATAACCGTGAGCATCTCTCACAATACATCGAGTAAAGCTTTTCATTTTTCATATGATCTGTGCTCTACCCTGTTGACTAGAAATGTGTGAGCATAATTCACCAAAGCAAAGCAAACACCACACTGGATTGAAATGAATGCCAGATTTTCTTAGTCATAAAGTTTAAAAAACACTGAGTCTCTCATTTCTTTCTTCCTACCCCATGTCCCAGCTTCTCTTCCTCCTTCCCAACAAAGACTTCTATATTCAAAACTAGCTAAGTTCTTTTAAAAGCAAATAAAACAAAATGTAAAGGTATCCAGTTCACTATATGCATGCAAATCACTCACAAGACATAGAGCAGCCTGGCTTTAAACAAAGATAAACAGGAGAGCAAACATTTAATAAATTATATATGGCTCCTGTGACTCACAGATTAAAACACTGAGCACATTTTCATAGAGTGATGTTGGCTTCCAATTCTGCCATAAACACTTTGGATGTAAGGAACTAATCTCTAAATAAATGTAAGAAGAGAATGTACATGAAAGGTATTTTATGGTTTTTCCCCTTCTCAGATCAAATGCTTTGTCTCAGTCTAATGAACCAAATCCAGCAGGAGTCAATACTATTTATTTATTTTTATATTTTTGAGAGATACAGAGAGACAGAGAAAGAGAATGAGTGAGCAGGGGAGGGGCAGTGACAGACGGAGACAGAGAATCCAAAGCAGGTTCCACAAGACCAGCTCAAACCGTGATGTGGGGCTCTAACCCATGAACCCTGAGATTATGACCTGAACCAAAGTCAGAGACTCAACCAGCCACCCCCAATTCTAATTGTTTTCTTTCAAAAAGACTCACTCTATACCTCTTTTCCATGCTTATTAATGCTTGTTATTCAACACCCCTATTTCTCTCACATTTTGGTTAGAATTAGAATCTCCATTCATATTTGAACTGTACAAGTCCACTTATACACAGATTCTTTTTTTTAGTTTGGTACTGTAAATGTATTTTCTCTTATGATTTTCTTAATAACATTTAATTTTTTCAAGCTTACTTTAATATAAGTAGTGTGTGTACACACACACACACAGTATATAATACATAAAATAAGTGTCAATTGACTATGTTACTGGTTAGGCTTCCAGTCAATAGTAGGCTATAAGTAGTTATGTAATGTTTTGAAGAATCACAAGTTATACATGGGTTTGTGATTATGTTGGGGCCAATGTCCCTAACCCCCACATTATTCAAGGGTCAAATGTATTTGCAATTATACCGGACATCTCACTCCAATAAAGGAACCAAGAGTAAATTATAATTTTAAATCTGATTCTTATTTTGATTCCTGCTCACTAGATAGCCTGCCACACCTCAGCAAACTATGCCTAGAGTGAGTGATGGTCCAGTAAGACCAAAAACAAGACCCAGAGACAGCAACTGAGATGTAGTCTGATTGGAGGAACTTACGTACAGGGAGTCCATGAGTGGCCAGTGGGATAAGCATGCGCTGCTGGTACCTAAGGGCAGCAAGTATTCACATGACAGTAACCTGCCTGAGCAACTATCTGCCTCCCCCTCCTTGCACGGCCAGAGGTCTGAGAATACATGGGCCTGCCACCTGGACACCCGCTGATACAGAGGAAGTGCTCCAGGCTGGCCATCCCCAGAGCCCCTGTCTTTGAACACTGAACAACATGTTCTTCTGTATATCCTGCCTGATGGGAATATAGAGGGAGGGCAGGATTTCTACGTCCTCAAGATAGTAATTAACAGGAGCATTCGTGGGAGGCTTTCACAAGCTAGTTATCCAGTGGGTCCCAGACACTTGAACACAAGGCAAATTATTAAAGAAATGACTTCAGAGTGTGCTTTTCAGTTTTTGAAAAGAACATAAGCATGCAATGTCTATCAAATGTTGTCTAACAGTAGTAATAGCCTAGATATCTTACTGTGTGTCTGGTATTATACTAAATATTTTATGTTCATAATCTCTTATAATCCTCAGAAAAATCAGGTGAGATTACTATTGCTTTGACAGATGTGCCAATGAGAAAAATGGGGCTTGGAGAGATTAATTAAAAATGCACTTACAGTTAATAAGGGGGGGGCGGGGCCTCAGGGTCCCGTCCATAAAAGCTGGCTCTTAACCATTCAAATAAGCTATTCTATAGACACATATGTCAAGAATAAATGCATGAATCAATAAATAAATCAAGGAATCAAGGAATGATCTGGTCCCTGACATAATAACAGTTGTACTTTATTACTCTGTATTTGAGGAAATTCACAATTAAAGAAAAGCGGTGTAATGCCTTTCCAATAAATTTATATTTCCCCCAGTCAATCTTCGCAAACTGGGAAAATATACCATTTTTAAAATGGTAAAACACATTTGAGTAAAAAAAAAATATATGTTCATAATGTGATTCACATAGAATGTGTGTCTCCTTTAAGATGACTCATCAATGCCCAAGGCATCTACTAGTCTGTTTAGGAGCTGCAGATTTAATGAGGTCCGAATAGAATTCTCCCCTTTCCATCCACCATAGATTCTCTAACCAGGGTAATACTTATAAAACATGGTTTTACTTATGTCACTTTATTATATGAAGTCCTTTAATATCCCAATACTACCTAAATAATCAAATGCAGAGACAATTTAGCATAACACTTGTCTGCAGCCAAGCTCCAGTTTCCTCACCCACCTTGTTCCTCTTGAGAAATAACACACCCCCATACTGCTCTGATAGCCATTGGGCACAGAGGCCTCTGACGCTTCAAGCTTCACATCACTGTCCATCCTAATTCTTTCCCATCCAATCCCTTTCACATGCCTCCACTTATAAGCACTGTCGATCATTCAACATCCTGCTTAGATGTCTCCTCTCTTGGGAATTTCACCTAATTATGCAAGCCAAATATGATTTCCCTCCCTCTGTAAAAAAAAATGCCTAAAATACATTGCACCAATAGGCTGAATCCACCTCTCCTATTTAATAGCTGTGAGATTGCAAAGATGCATTTTTCTGAGCCTCAGACTTTTGTTTTATCTGAACAAATGGAGTAATAATGTAATTATTTTTAAATGTAAGGATTAAAACCAAATCACCAAACAAAACTCTTACAATAAAATTCACATTAAATGAACTACTTGGAACGTTCCTCCTCAACACACTTAACGTAGATCACGATGTCTCTACATTCGTGTCTCATCTCAAATGCCCTTCCTGACCACTCTCTCTCAAAAAACATTTCATATCCCTCCTGTCTGCTCCCTCCCCTTATTTTTCTTCATAGCATTATCATTTTAGGTATATCACAGGTCATATTTGATTATGTATCTATAGTAATGTGTTAAGCTATTTAAGAATATATATTAAGGTGTTTAAATGTTCATTCTATCCTTCTCAGCCCTCCAGAATAGAAATGTCATGGTATCATTAACATAATACACCTAGTACTTGGCTATATCGCTAGGATTGTGGAAAGTGTTCGGCACATACTAGGGATGCCATAGATAATTCTAAAACAAACAAATGAATGACAGCAGCCATGATAAAGATAATGATGATGGTAGTGTTGGTGATTCTGATGTAAATGCTAAAAGCCATATGTAAAAACCATCCTATCCCTGTCAAAGTTACTATCTGCTTAAAGTAAGAATGACATCTTAGACAACATTGGATTTCTCAAACCGCTTAACACTCTCCGGTTCTCTTCATAGGTGCTTAGAAAATAATTGCCCAATTAATTAAGTGGTATAAATGGAAACCCAAAGGAGGATAGAGATACAGTGTCATTAGTTAAATACACATTAATAGCAAACTTTTAAAATGTAGCTACTTGCTAAAGATTAATTTGACTGCAATTATTTTTAGTCTCATTCATCTGATGCTGGCTTTCCAAAATGCACTTGCCAACCTTCAAGTTAACTCCTTCAACAAACTTCATAAACTCTATTACCGTGGGAAGCCGTCCTCATGGGCTTTGCTTTTCAGTGACTTTCTATAAGCCAACAACTGATACCCATTCAGGGCACTTGCCAGGCCAGCAGAACAGGTAATGGGGCTGAGCAGCAACCTGAGAAAACATGTGAAAGAGTTTGCAGTGAGGTCATCTGGATCCCCTGGAGACAGAACAGGGTCAATGTTGGAAATCATATTCACAGAAAGGTTCAAGGTCACCTTCAAACATACAAAGAGAAATATGTAATAATCCATATAGGAGATGCTTTTGTAAATTAGTTCTCCAGTGGACGGATGTGTCAGTTGAAACATCTGTGTCCAATTCCAGATAATATTCAGGGTTGTCACTGTGAAGAGGTAAGTTGGTTCTAGAAAGGAACTGGATCTGAAACCTAACTGTCCATGTTGTATCTACAGCCTTTCTACTCATCAGCTACCAGAGAAGGGTTGAGCTTATATGGCAAGGTCGTCCTCTACATACACAGTTGATCTAAATCAAAATGCAGCTTTTATTGTTCAAGTGCAAAGAAAAAAGTGCTGGAAATCATACACAAAACAACATACAAGATTTATATGTGGTTTCATTTGCAATATAAGGGGGAAAAGCCAAAGGGATGCTACCTTCCATAAAGGTATAGAATACCAAAAATGTAAGGACCTTTTTAAACTTCTAATATTCCACTTGTACTTCCCT
This sequence comes from Mungos mungo, assembly GCA_004023785.1. Taxonomy (NCBI): domain Eukaryota; kingdom Metazoa; phylum Chordata; class Mammalia; order Carnivora; family Herpestidae; genus Mungos; species Mungos mungo. The sequence goes on along the minus strand of PISW01000016.1, from coordinate 803,859 downwards.
TAGACAACTACAATGTATTCACTGCCATATGCACCATGAGAAGAAATATGATCCCTCCACATTATAATAGTCTCAAAAAGTGATAACATTTAGACAAAGATTCAAAGGGAGAATCATAATGTTGAATTATGTCTGTAGATTAGATGTGGGTGTGCTTTAATAAAAATAGATTTTCTTCTACCACATGTCTACTTTCTGAGAACCACAGGGTAGATTCTTTAAAATATTGCTATTTGAAAAGGAGAACTTAGATTTTCAGGCTTAGAGTATTATATTAAATACAGTGATTTTTAGCTTGGTTCCCAATACAACCATACAAACCATCTAAAACTCAACTCTTCACTTTTATTTTATCCCCTACCTATACTTCTTTTATTACCTCAAAACTCTTCTGCTGTACTGAAGTCTTCACAAATTCAAACTGTTAAATGTTTTCTGAAATGAATTCAAATAAGTTCCTTAAATTTAAAAAAAAAAAAAAAAGGATGGGGGTATGACACATTCTACCAGTTCACTTTCTCTTATACAGCTCAGAAGTTTCAATTATTTCTATTTAAATACTTTTACTTTACTCATGGTGTTCACATTTTCAACAATGAAATGATTAGAAATAATCCGGACATTTATACTGAGTAACTAGTAAATGCCTTAATCAGAATTAAAATACTTTCAATGCTCTATATTATTTCATGATATTAAAGAGGACTAGATGAACCTGGTTTGAAAAAAACTTAAGATCTAGGGATTCAACAGTTGGCCAATTATCTTTAAACAATCCTACTTAACAAAATATACTGGAGTGTTTTAGGGTATAAAATATTAAACTAGATGAAGCTAGGAATACAAATTAAAATAAGAACTGTCCCCAATGAGCATAAACTCTAATGAAGATTTTGTTAACTACCAATATAACATAAGGCTGTATAAATAAGGATAAAACAGGAAGTTATAAAAATTTTTCCATGGGAAATGAGGGGAAAAGTTTTAATTTCCTTATTGATATAAAAAATTTGCTTTGAGCATCCAATCAGCATTTTGTAAAAACTGAGGTGCTGGATGTGCTGAGATTACATAACTATGCAAAATCTGGAATGAAAAAATGGAATCACAGGAGATTTTTTAAAAATAAGTGGGAAGTGTGCATAAAAATGCATGCTTAGGTACTTGGAAAGTTTAACAGAATGTGCATTTTATTTCTTTCTCGCAAAAATAAATGACAAAATTTACAACATGGAACAGACCTATAAACAAAATTGGGATAGTTTTTAAGGATCTCCCCCCAAATAGAGGACCACAGATTTTTGTCTCCAACAAGTAATCTTGTACCATTTAAAACATTTTGGGGGCACCTGGCTGGCCCACTCAGTTGAGCATCAGAGTCGTGATTTCAACTCAGGTCATGATCTCATGGTTTGCGGGTTTGAGCCCCACATTGGTGTCTGTGCTGATAGTGATGAGCCTACTTGGGATTTTCTCTCTCCCTCTCATACTTTTTGTCTCTCAAAATAAATAAACAAACATTTTAAAAAATAAAATATTTTGCAGGAAAAGTTCCAAATTTTATTAAGTCCCTCCACTGCCTCAATACTACCTCTAAAACATACAGCACATAAAGAAATTTTAAAGTCAGTTTAAATAAAAATATGTTAATTTATCAAATAAAAATTTAGTGAATTAAATGCAAGAGCTTAATAAAATACTCATTAAATATTATCCAATATCAGGAGATACAGCCATAGCCCCCCAAAACATATATACTAAGAATATCAATGGGGCACCTGGGTGGTTCAGTTGGTTAAGCATTGGATTCTTGGTTTTGGCTCAAAATCATGATCTCAAGGTTCATGTTTTCAAGCCTCTCATCTGGCTCCACACTGACAGTGAGGAGTCTGCTGAGGATCTCCCCCCTCTCCTCTCTCTCTGCCCCTCCCCTGCTTGTGCACTTGAGTGCTCTCTCGCTTCCTCCCTCCCTCTCTCAAAAATAAGTATATAAAATTTAAGAAAAGAATATCAATAAAAACTTAATCATAAGGATTGCATTTCATGTCTAATATATAGTTGATATTTATAGTGCCTACTGCTTCTTTTTCAGTTTTATTTATTTTGAGAGAGAGAGAGAGAGAGAGAGAGCGAGCGAGCGAGCATGCGTGGGAGTAAGAAAGAGGTAGAAAGAGAAGGAGAAAGATAATTTCAAGCAGGATCCATGATATCAGCACAGAGCCCGATGTAGGCCTTGAACCCATAAATTGTGAGATCTTGACCGGAACCGAAATCAAGAATTAGAGGCTCAATCAGGTGCCCTAATGCCTGCTGCTTCTTAAATACATATATGGCCATTCACAATTTTCCCATTCGTTATGCTTCTTTGATTAGAGGACTATGCTAAGTAAAGTGTTTATTTCTTTTTTTTAATGTTCACTTATTTTTGAAAGAGAGAGAGACAGAGTACAAGTGGGGGAGGAGCAGAGAGAGAGGGAGACACAAAATCTGAAGCAGGCTCCAAACTGTCAGCACAGGGCCTAATGTGGGGCCCCAAATCACACACAGTGAGATTATGACTTGAGCCGAAGTTGGATGCCTAACTGACTGAGCCACCCAGGTGTCCCTAGACTGTGATCACAAGTTATATATTTTTTTTCAAAATCATGCTTGTTACAGTTTTGTGCCATTAATGTAGATGAAGCACCATTGAATCATGCTTGCTACTCATTGTGTGAACTGTAGACAAAAGCATCACCATCACCTGGGGGCGTGTTACATATGCAAATTAAGAGTCTTTTATTGCACTTTACCTTATTTTTTAAAAGTTCTAATTTGGTTTTATTTGTTCACCATTAATTTGTTTATAAAAGAACTAGCAATTATCTAAATTATACTTTGACATTTATATCTCCTCAATAATTATAATGTTGGTGACACACTCCTAGGTGGATCATCATTAAATAAGAAAAAAAAAAAACAAAGATGACAGCATCATCAATATATTATGTAGTAACAGTTTGACATTTCTATTATTGCAAGTTTGGCTGAGCATCTATAACTCCGAACACGTTTAGGGTTCAAAACCACAACTAAAATACATAGCAATTAAAAAAAAAAATAGATCTGAGAGCACCTGGGTGGCTCAGTCAGTTAAGCATCTGACTGTTGATTTCCACTTAGGTCATGATCTCATGGTTTGTGAGTTTGAACCCCAAATGAGGCTCTACACTATTAGTGTGGATACTTCTTGGGATTCTCTCTCTCTCTCTCTCTCTCTCTCTCTTTCTCTCTCTCTCTCTCTCTCTCTCTCTCTCTCTCTCTCTCTCTCTCTCTCCTCTCTCTCTGCCACTACCCCACCCAGGTTCTCTCTATCAAAAATCAATAGGCCTGATATCAGCAAAATGGAAGACTAAGAAGCTCTAAGCCCTCTTCTTCCCCACATAGAGATCAAGTAAACTATAGACTGATTAAAATAGCGTGGGGGAGCTCTGCAAACCAGCTAAGGCTACGCAGCAATCAAGCAAAAGCCCAATCTAGTAAAAGCCACATTAAAAAAGGAAATTTCATAGCATTTGTTAAATGCCCTACTCTCCTGTTGCCCCAACACAGTAAAGTATGGTCAAGAGGAAGTAGCCCAATTCCATTTTTTTCCCCACAAAATGAAGGGAATGAATGGTACTTGTTTGGCCTATCTGGTCTGTCTGTGGGCTACTTGAGGGATTAATTTCTGTCCTGCATGACTTGGAGATCAGAGAGAAATGGCTGCACGGATAGGAATCCCTAGGAGGCAGCGGTACATAATACGTGAAAATTGCATGGAACCACAGACATGCAGAATATGAGAGCAGAAATTATGGGCAGAGAAACGCACGGAACACCTAAGCCCTCTATAGAGAAAAAGCTAGGGTGCAACCCATAGGATAATTACAATATTTAAAACCATCCACGGATACAAGAGAACTGTGGAGAGTGGGTGAGGGAATGCACATACAAGCCCAAGGAAGAAAAATGTGAGAAGATCTGAGATCTTAAGCCTTCATACTGTACTAACTAGTGACCATCTTTCTCCACACAGAGCCCATCTACAAAGACTGAGAAAGATGCCAATATTTTCAAGTTTTCAGCAAACCCTCAAAAAATAAAAAGAATCAGAGAGAAGTGGTACATTCAAAGGAACAAAATTAATCTTCTCAAATCCACTGTAAAATACCAAAGCCTTCAAAATTAGTAGAGAAACACTTTAAACCAATTGTCAGAAATATGCTCAAAGAACTAAAAGAAATCAGAAAAATGATATATAAGCCAAATAAGAATATCAACAAAACCGTAGAAATTATTTTTAAAAAAACAGAAAAAGAAATTCTTGGTTGAAATTTACAATAATTCAATTGAAAAACTCACTAGAGGGCTTCAACAGCGACTCAATCATCAGAAAAAACTCAATGAAGACTGGTCATTTTAAACTATTAAGTTTGAAGAGCATAAGAAAAAAAAAGAATCAAGAAAAGTGACAGAAACTAAGGGACTTAATGGACACCATCCAATGAATCAATATTCATGTTATAGATCCCAGAAGAAAGAAAGGGTGAGAAAGCTTATTTGAGGAAATAATGACTGTGATGTGTCATTATTATAAATGTGAGGAGAGATGTGTAAATCAAAATACAAGAAGCACAAAAAGCACAAATAAACTCCAAGCAAGATAAACACACCCACATTTAGACAAAGATAACCAAACTACTAAAAGCCAAAGACATAAAGAAAACGTTCAGAGTAAAGAGAAAAGTGATGCACTGCTTACAAACATCTATGATAAGAGGATCAGAGGATTTCTGTAGAAACCTTGCAGGCCAGAGGTAGTGGAATGATATATTTAAGATACTAAAAGAAAACAAACAAACAAAAACTGTCCTTTGAAGACTTTTCCTATTAGAAATGTTAAAGGGAAGCCAAGTTGAAACGAAAAGTAGGGAGTAACTTGAAGCCATATGAAAATACTAACTTCATCCATAATGGCAAATGTAAGGACAAATATAAAATAACAGTATTATTGCAATTTTGCTCCAAATTCCACGTTAGTCTTTTACAGAATTTAAAAACAAAAATATAAAAGTAATTATACATCTAGGTGATGAGAATACACTAAAAAGATATAATTTATAACAATTTAATATAAAATAGGAAGGATAGTGCTTTCAGAGATTTCTTTGTATGCAATAGTTGTTATGTTAGAATTCACTTAAAACAGACTGTTTTAAGTTTTGGATGCTAGGTATAATCCTCATGGTAAGTACAAAAAATTTCTTTAAAATAGACACAGAAGGACATGAGAAGGGAGTTAAAGTACATCACACCAAAAGGCCAGCTAAACACAAATAAAAGTAGTAAAAAAGGAAATGAGAGACAAAAAGCTATAGGACAAAGAACAAACAAACAAAATGGTAATAGTAAGCCCCTCCCTGAGTAATTATGTTTTAAGTTTATTTACTTATTTTGAGAGAGACAGAGACAGCACAGGCGGGAAAGAGGTAGAGAGAGAAGGACAGAGAGACAATCCTAAGCAGGATCCACACTGTCAACACAGAGCCCCATGAGGGGCTTGAACTTACAAAATTCTGAGATCATGACCTGGGTTGAAACCAAGAATCAGATGCCTAACATACTGAGCCACCCAGGTGCCCCCGCCCGAGTAATTGTTTTTAAAGTAAACAGGTCAAGCAGCCTGATTAAAAAAAAAAATTGGCAAAATGGATAAAAGGAAAAACATAGAATTCAAGTATATGCTGTTTAAAAAAACTAACTTTGGATCTAAGGACACACCTGAAAAGAAAATAAAAGGGTGGAAAAGATATCACCTGCAAATAGTAACCAAAGAGAAATTAGGAGAGCTTTCATAAATCAGTGATTTGAACAGATATTTGCACATTCACATTCTTAGCAATATTATTCACTACTAACCCAAAAGTGGAAGCATCCCAACTTCTCATCAATGGATGAATGGAAAAGAGAAAGACATTATACACATACAATGCAATACTATTTATACTTAAAAAGAAAGAAAGTGTTGATATATGCTATAACCTGGATGAGTATTAAAAACATTATGCTAAGTGATATAAGCCCATCACAAAAAGACAAATATTACAGGATTCCAGTTAAACAAGTACTTATCAATATTACCTAAAACAGTCAAATTCATAAAATTAGAACTGAGAAGGATGCCTACAAGGAGATAGGGGGAGGAGGAAAGGAGAAGTTATTTTTAGTGTATGTGGAGATTCAGTCTGAGAAGATGAAAAAGTTCCAGAGATGGACAGTAGTGAAGGTTGCACAATGTCAATATACTTAATAACAGAGAACTATACACTTTTAAATAATTAAAATGGGAGATTCTGTTATACATATATTGCCACAGTTTTAAAAATGTAGATAATAGTGGAATTCACAATAGCAACAGATTAAAGTAATACTTTAATTATTTTAGAAAGCTTTAGTGTCCAAAGAAAGAGAACCACAAAATTTTACTGGATGAGTTATCAAGACCACTTGAAAGATTTTATACCAATGAACTCTGGTATAAAAAAATGCAATATGGTAAATATGTTCATTTTTCTAGACTAACCTAAAAATTTAAAGTAGTTCCCATAAAAATCCTAATAGAACTCAATTTTCTTAAAATGATAAAATGATCTTAAATTCATGTGGAAAAATAATCATATGAAAATAGAATAATTTTGAAACAAAGAAAAATGATGGATGCAAGATACTAAAATGTAACATAAATCTGTGCTAATGATAAATATGTAATATTACTAAAAATTTTTGAAATAATAGTTCAAAGAAAAAAGATCCATGAGCACAAAAACATAGGTAGAAATGCTTATTTTTGACCTCCATTTTCTCATTATGACTTCTTTCTGGAAGGAAGGACAACCAGGGTTTCACACAACACTCAGACGAGATGCTTCATGATCTCTCTGGTGCCAAATCAGACAATTTTTTGATTTTCATACATGACCTCTGAGCATTATCATCCATTAACCATTAAATCCTCACAGGAAAATATTTTCTTAGCTCCTGCAACACCACATTCTCCTGTTTGTATTTTTGTTTTTTGAATTCTCCACTGCTAGCCACCTCTCCATTTTCTTTACTAATTCCTCCTCAGGCTAACCTCTGAAGTGTGGAGTTCCCAGCCCTTGGCCCTGTGTGCTCTGTATGAGTAATATTTCTAGTGATTATCATCCAATTCCACCTTTGATATCATTCAAATTTTCTAGCAATTGTATATGTTCATGTTAAAAAGTGAATGCGTAGACAAGCTATTTTTAAAAGAAAAAATTGATCTCTAAGTAGAAAGATTGCTAAAGGTCATCACTGGATCCTTCAAGCAGCCTACTTTTCCTTCTACCCATGTAACATCTTTCTCGCATGTCATGATCGGTTGTTACTCATAGTACTTCTCAGATTCGCACATGAAATTCATGTCATTCATAATTAGTCACTTTTTTCTACCTTGAGGACTCTAGGTAGAAAGTACTTATTTTAATCAACGGTTTTACATTTTTTAAACCAGAGATTCTTAGTAGGTTGCTTCTGTCTATCTATTTAGATAGTTCCTGAGCTCTGTGCAGTCCAAGAACCAGCAGACTCTAAAGCTGACTTTTAGATGCTGATGAGCATCCTCTGAGAGTTGGTTAGAAATAAAAGTTATTCAGTCCCACCCCAGACCTGGAGGATATAGTTCTGGGACCACTAAAATGATCCATTTGCCCTCAGAGGACTAGAAGAGGAACTAGTTATCTTCATCTGAAATCTAAGGAGAAGAGACATTCCAGGAGACAGTTGTCAACTCATCTTAGGAGCACATGTTTGTGGTTTAAAGAGCAATACAGAATCTCAGTGATCTATAGAGTGGATCAATAGCCCTAAATTTGTATGGTTGATTACCCAGCATGAACTGCTAACAAGCCAGACAATCCCATCTTTGAAGCTTATTTCAGGAAATGAGCAGTCTGCTAACTCTTCCTAATACTTAGTATTTATGCTCTTGCTTATGAACAGGGTAGAATCTGGTCATTGCTCATCCTATGATATTGTCCCACACAGTTTGGGGTATGTGGTTCATACACTCATATTAACTGAATATATGCATGTAACAAACTAAGAAACTATGTTTTGGCTTTGTTTAATATTTAAATCTTTATCTTCATCTTGAAGCTCCTTTCAGAATTTCAATTATTCTTTAAAAATCTTTTGATATTTATTTATTTATTTATTTATTTATTTATTTATTTATTTATTTATTTTTGAAAGAGAGAGAGAGACAGAAAGAGAGTGAGAGTGAGCAGGAGTTGGGGAGATTAGAGAGAGAGGGAGACACAGAACCCAAAACAGGCTCCAGACTCTGAACTGTCAGCAGAGAGCCTGACATGGGGCTCAAACTCATGATCCATGAGATCATGACCTGAGGTGAAGTCAGAAGCTTAACTGAGCCACACAGGTGCCCCTCAGAATTTCAATTCACAAATTTCAATACTATTTTAAAACTAATTTTTGTACAAGTGTGATACAAAACTAACATGACAATGGATTCTCTGTGTCTAATGTGAAAAATTCACTGCAAAGAGATAGAAAATAGCAAACCAATGAGCCTAGTCTGCCTACATTAATAATAACTTGTGTGACTTAAGATAAAGTTCTCAGTCTCTTAGGTATCAAAAAGAAATACCAGTTCATGCACAAATAACGCCATAGGGAATTGTTTGGTATATCAAGTATGTCACAAAACCCATCCCCTTTTTCCTATCAGATGAGACAAACCCTCATTTTGCTCCCATACAAAATTGAAGTGACCACGTGTACACAATACCTGTGAGCCTTCCAAGAAATAATTCAAGTGAAAACTGTTCATGAATCTGTAGTATGCATAAAATTGCATTTTGTAACCATGCCTCTCAAATTTGAAAAATAAAAAACTATACGTTATTGTTCATGAGTATTAACTATAATTGAGTCAGGGAAAGTAGGTCTTTTGAAATGACAGATTTTTGATTTTTGTTGTTTTTTAATTTTTCTATGTTTATTTATCTTTGAGAGAAAGAGAAAAATGTAAGCAGAGGGATGGAGAGAAAAGGAAACATAGAATCTGAAGCAGGCTCTAGGTTCTGAACTGTCAGCACAGAGCCCCATGTAGGGCTTGAACTCATGAACTGTGAGATCATGACCTGAGCCAAAGTTGGATGCTTAACCGACTGACCCACCCAGGTGTACCTGAAATGATAGTGTTAAGAGGAGCCTGGGTGGCTCAATGGGTTAAGCATGAGTCTTGATTTCGACTCAAGGGATTCTCTCTCTCTCACTCTCTCTGCCCGTCCTCTGTTCTCTCTCAAAATAAATAAGTAAATAAATAAACAAACAAGTACACATTTTAAGACCTTTGTAAAGTCTGAATAAACATGCATTTATGAAGCATAAGTATGATTTTGGCCTGTTTCTAACACAGATGTCAATTTACACTGGATGAAAGATAGAAGGATGGAATAAAAAAAAAGGAAGAAAAAAAGGAAGGGAGGAAGGGACAAAGGAAGAGAGGAAGGACTTCAGAGAAGCTCAGTGCAATCAAATAAATGACAATCGAGTTGGGAAGTCCAATAGCTGATTATACTTTAGGAAAAGAAGGAAGGAAAGGAAGGAAGGAGGAAAGAAAGGAAGAAAGGAAGAAAGAAAGGAAGAAAGGAAGAAAGGAGGGAGGGAGGGTAGGGAAGGGAAGGGAAGGGAAAGAGAAATATTTAAAATTTTTTTTAATATTAGTATAAGATGCTCCATGCGATAGGATTCCAGAGAATAGAGAGGTCTCTGGTGAGGTTAATATTCGGTATGCTAAGAACCAAATCCATGTGAACTCTTCCCTAGTAAAATTCGTATGAAACCACAAAAAAACCCAAATAGCCAAAGTAATATTGAAGAAGAAAACCAAAATGGGAGGCATCACAATCCCAGACTTTAGCCTTTACTTCAAAGGTGTCATCATCAAGCCTATACTTCAAAGCTGGCACAAAAACAGACACAAAGGCCAATGGAATAGAATAGAAAACCCAGAACTGGATCCACAAATGTACGGCCAATTAATCTTTGACAAAGCAGAAAAGAGTATCCAATGGAAAAACAACAGCCTCTTTAGCAGATGGTGCTGGGAGAGCTGGACAGCAACATGCAGAAGAATAAAATTAGACCACTTTCTTACACCATACACAAAAATAAACTCAAAATGGATAAAGGATCTGAATGTAAGACAGGCAACCATCAAAATCTTCGAGGAGAAAGCAGGACACAGCCTCCTTGACCTCATTCGCAGCAATTTCCTACTTGACACATCCCCAAAGGCAAAAGAATCAAGAACAAAAATGAACTATTGGGACTTCATCAAGATAAAAAGCTTCTGCACTGCAAAGGAAACAATGAAAAAAAAAACTAATAGGCAATTGACAGCATGGGAAAAGATAGTGGCAAATGACATATCAGATAAAGGGCTAGTATCCAAAATCTAGAAGGAACTCACCAAACCCCATACCCAAAAAACAAATAATCCAGTGAAGAAATGGGCAGAAGACATAAACAGATACTTCACCAAAGAGGACATCCAGATGGCCTACAGGCAACATGATGCTCAGTGTCACTCAGCAGCAGGGAAGTACAAATCAAAACCACACTAAGATACCACCTCATGCCATCACAGTGGCTAAAATGAACAAATCAAGAGACTACGGATGCTGGCGAGGGTGTGGAGAGACGGGCACCCTCCTACACTGTTGGTGGGAAGGCAAACTGGTCCAGCCGCTCTGGAAAACAGTGTGGTGGTTCCTCAAAAAACTATCCAGAGAACTCCCTTATGACCCAGCAATAGCACTGCTAGGGATCTACCCAAGGGATACAGAAGTGCTGATGCATAGGGGCACATGTACCCCAATGTTCATAGC